>BDMV01000008.1:39494522-39514159 GCA_008326285.1 Oryza officinalis | reverse complement strand
GACCAGGTTTTATTGGTCGTAATTATCCAACTAAAATATGACTTAATGGTGGGCTGTGGGTGCATGGTTTTGCTGGTCGCACCCATGGCAATTAAGGACCGGTTCATGGGAAACCCTGGAAGAATAACAGTGCTTACCACAAGCAAGAATGGGCAACTGCTGGACTCGTAGCATAGCTCTTTCCTAGCCGACGTTCCCCGGAAAGGGTGGGCGTGATGGAGTCGGTTCGGCCGGGGATATACCGGTTGACTGGCTGCTGGATTCACCAAGGCACGAGGGGGGGCTGCCCACTGCCTTTTGAGGGGTGGGGGCGAAACCCGAGGTGGTACGATTGGTTAGAGGGGGTTATGCGAAAGGTCTTGTCACGATTTCCCCCTTTGCAGTATCGTGGTGATACTTCGGGGCATGGTAACATGTGTGGAATCGTGTCTTGTGGGTACAGTTGCGCACCTCTGATCAGAGTAAAACTATTCGAATAGCCGTGCCCGCGGTTATGGGCGATCAACCAGATTCACCGTGATTAGTCCCACATGCTTAATTAATTTGACTTAATGAACTGGTGTAGTTCAGGTGGAATGGTTGGGCCTGTTCAACGTGGTTGTAGCATTGTTCAGTGGAGATTTAATATTGTCTTAAATAAACAACTGTTTTACTGTTTTAAAATATAAAGGTTTTCAACTGCTTTTCTGCAAATAGCCACAAGCCTCCCTTTGTCTCCCCTGTGCATGTTTGCATCATTGGTGTGGCTTGTTGAGTACGGTGGTTGTACTCAATCTTGCTATTTTTCCCCTTTTCAGAAGTCTTGTACTTCTGAGTTGAAGATGAAGTTAGAGGACCAAGGCTCAGACCCCAGTTGAGTTTGCCTGTGGAGTGGAGCTGAAGCCCCGCTAGGATCGTCTCTTTCCGCTGCTGTTTTCTTTTTGGTGTGAGGACTAAGTGCCTCTGTTGTAAGTATTTATCGTTTTATTTACGTTTGGATCTGTTTATTGATTTGTCGTTTTGTGTACCCTGGTTGATGCCTGGACAGAGACTTAATACACAAAATGGTCTGGAAATTTGGGAAAATTTCCGGGCGTGACAATATGTACATAAGGGGGATCCGTAGATAATAATGTTGTTCGGACCAGGAGTTTACCTATATACGGATTAGGCATAAATCCATTGTCTTTTATTATGCCATTAAATGGCAGGCGGGAGAGAATACCGATTTAAGAGTCGTTCACTACTGCAATTCAAAATAAAAAGAGAATTCTAGTTAATGGTTCCAATTTGTTCTTAATTTTGTAGCTTGTGACTAGAAATCCACTTTTCTCCTTTTTCATTTCAATAGAAAGAAAAGGGAAGTTTTCTAGTGTTAGCAATGTGTGTTTTAAGATAGAATCCTTTGAGGAGAATAATCGAAACTAGATAAAAAAAACATGAATAGATTTTTTGAAAAAGATTGGAAAAGTAAGTAGAATTAGATTCAAGATAAAAGAAAGTTTGTTTTAGTAAGAAACGTGGATGAATACTTGCTCTTTTCTCGATTTTAGATCGTATTTTTTGGCGGCATGGCCAAGCGGTAAGGCAGGGGACTGCAAATTCTTTATCCCCAGTTCAAATCTGGGTGCCGCCTGATCAATAAAATACTTAGGCTTATAGTACTGATCCAAATCGACAAATTTGCACCCCGCATAAGTTGGGGCAAGAGAATAACAAGGCTCGGCGATACTGCATTTTGAGAACCCACCGTTCTTTCCTCAAACTGGGGTTTGTTTTAGCAGTAGTGGCCCAAACCGCTACCAATAGGGATGAGATAGCGTTTTCTTATTCTTTTATTAATAAGAAAGGGCTATGTATCATACTTATACTTAATGCTCCCCAATTCTACCAGAAATACTCTAAGAATTTGTTAAGAGTAAATTCTTTGAACCGATTCATCCATAGCCTTAGGTCAGAACCCCTTTTTGACTCTGTACCCTTGATTCTACTATGATTATTCATCAATAGTAGAATAATTCCTTCATAGAAATAGGAGACATAATTTACATGGATATAGTAAGTCTCGCTTGGGCTGCTTTAATGGTAGTCTTTACATTTTCTCTTTCACTAGTAGTATGGGGGAGAAGTGGACTCTAGGGATACTACTAATTGATTGAGTAGTCGAATTGTTGTATCAACTCTTTTCTTTAATTGACCATTTTGCATTAATCATTTTGCCCAACTTTATTCTTTCTCTCTTTCTTTAATTTTGTTTCACTCCTGTAAGAAACTCTTGTAAGAAAGAGTCTTTCTATTCTTTCTATTTCTATTCTACTCCTTCATGTCAGATCAAATAGAACTTGAAAAAGCATATTTCCATGCAAGAAAACCTAAGATCCGACAAATTTGCTTCGAACTCAGACTTAGCCGATCTGACCGGCCACATACCGACGGGCAGATCACCTCGTGAAGTAAATCTAGCCCTTTCTAAACTTTGGTAATGTTTTTCTATTTCGAGTCTAGATGTTAAATTTGGATTTTAACACATTCATCCTCTTCGAGATGGGATTGTCAATGGGAATACTCCTCACCGGCCGCCGCGGCGTCGCCGTAGTATGGACGGGGGCACGGGGCTCTTCTCCCGCCGTGAGACGGGGAAGACAACAGCGAGGTCATAATATCTAAATCTAAATAAGCGAAAGAGGAATCCCTTCACGCAAAAGTAACATGTCCACGTCAGTAAGAAAATATGGAGAGAGACATTCCAAGCCGTTAGATCCTCTGATTGACGAAATATGTTCTTGACCCTTCAAGAAACTTATTTTACATCCCAGAGCTTATTTCGTCAAGCCTCCGCTCTCCCATGAGGCCGATGCGTCCGCTGCCTCCTCCACCGGAGCACCGCACCTCCCTGCTTCTTCCCCACCGCCGCCTCCTCTCTCCCCCCACCCCCCCCCCCCACCAACAACCGCGACCACCTCGCTCCCTCCCTGTTGTCTCGGCTCAGCCCACGTCGCGACGCCGTTGTCCCTCTGTCGTGCGCCGCCGAGACACCGCGCTTCGCCCCCAAATTCCACGCGCCACCGCCTTCCCTATTTGAGCACAACCCTAGCTCCTCCTTCCTCTCTATAAAAACCGAAGCCTTGCCGCACACTGCCTTTGCTCGCTGCCGCCGCGCCGCTTGGTTCTTCATGAGCAAGCAAGAGAAAGATCTAGAGTGGGAGACAAGAGGTGCTCCTCCCTGGCGGCTCCCCTTCCCTTTCGACGGTGCTGGAGCCTTGACAGCATGGTGGAGCTCAGGTGCATCTCCCCTCGCCATCCGCCAGCAGCCCGATCCCCTCCACAAGGTTTCTCTCTCTCATGTATACTCCCCCCATTCTTGCATAGATGAAATCCTCCTAAAATTTATAGGATTGTCGAATTCTATTTATTTTTTGTTCCTATCTATTTGCATATATGAAAATTGTATGTTATATGCTTTATCATAAATCCACAATACTGATTAACCTATTTTATATGCCCAAAAATCATAATGATTTATGTGGCTGGTTTCAGAGATAAAGTACATCAAATCAGCATTGTGAAGTTTTAAAATGTTCTATTCAAATATTGCAATTCATCTAAACACTTCACTTCAACACAATTTTCTTAATTCCATATAGTGGAATCACTTCTGTTGCATGCAGAATTAGACGCTGAAACTGGTGATAGTGGCACACTCAATATCAGCATGAAAAGTCAGTGTGAGTAATCTGTATCTGTGCTATTTGTTTTTAGTGGTGTCTTCCTTTCATTTTCCATATAGTTTTTTGGTGAGAAGTGATAAATGAAATCGTACGTGTTGTATATACAAAGTTTGAACCAACTACAAGCATTTAGTTTTAACAATTAAGTTTATAGTTGGATTATGGATAAACAACATTGTCTTTCAACTGTGCTTCCGACGAACATATGTAATAATAATCCTTTCCTATATGCAGATGAGCAATGGATAAGAATTTGGGTCAATCAATTGAACACATCAAAGAAGTGTTGAGGAGCTAGGAAGGATAATGTGGTTTTGGGGCCTCATTGCCACTTCTAACCCAGGTGCGTAAAGTAAGTTGCTGGATTACTTCTCACTATGTATGAAAAAGGTACCACATGAAGAAACAAAATCTGGTGTATTTTCTAAAGAAATCTTATTTGTGAAGCAGGCAAGACTAGGCAAGGTTGTGGCCACTACGACAATGAGAACCTGGAAGAAGGTAGTCCTACAATGTTATTTATTGTGAATGGACTTAAATACTAAAGATCAAAGTTCTCTTGCTCTAAGTATTGATTTAGTATATGTGATGTTAATCATGCATTGCAACCTGCTTATGCAAATACGGCATTGAGTATTAACATAAGCAAATTTCATTTTAGGATTTGAGGGTTAGATGGAGCATGAAAAATATAAACAAAGAAATCATATATCTGAATCGATATACAACTATGTTGTAATCATAAGCCATTATTGCTTTTTAGACAGTTTTGTGATGATGATACATTGACAGTTTATTAAAGAATTATAGTAATTTCAGAATACTACAAAAATAGTGGATGTAATTTACAATGCCTAAATCAGATGCCCATACCTAATTCTAAGCACAAAAATATTTTACTGGAGTTTTCAGGACTCAAGGCCAACAGGGTGTTGTGTCAATTTTTCCCAGAAGAGCCTTACTGTTAAGAATTTTCATGAACTTTTCAGAATGCTGAAATTATATTAAGAATCACAGCTTACTAATCAAAGCTTCATATTTTGCTTATCACCAGGTTAATATATCGCACACTTACCTTTTTCAAATAGTTCACGCAGATTTCATCACTTGTGATGAATTATTTCTCATCTTTAGTACCTTGATGCTTCTAATAATAATGTAAACTATAAGGGTGTATTGTCAAAGTGCACCCGCCGCTTTCGCTCTACCGTGTTCTGATCAGGGTTTGAAATACCGCCGAGGGCCCGGTTACCGCCACCCGGCGGTACGGCGGTTACCGCGCGGTAACCGCGGTAACCGCCAAAAACCGCGACAAATTCGTTTTTGAAATTTTTGAATTCAAAACCGCGGTATGAGACGCGGTTACCGTGCGGTTTGGCACGGTAACCGCGCGGTTTGGCGCGGTTACCGCACAATGTTAGAGCAAATGAAGAACAAAATGAAAAAAAATTAAAAAAAATAGAAGAAACACTTAAAAATTTATAGAATTTTGGGATAATAATTAAAATATGTAGGATACTTGTGGGTATAAAAAAAATTTTGGCATGATATTTTCTATATTACGGACTTGAAATCAATTGAACAATACATGTGGGTATAAAATAAAAAATTTTGGCATGATCTTTGCTATATTACGGATTTAAAATCAATTGAACAATTCATAACATAATATTTCGACGATGACAATCAACAATCTGAAGATATCGCACAAGGTGTCCACATGTTCACATGTCAAGACGTCCACAATATAGAGTTCACAGGTGAAATGAATACAGTCGACAATATAGAGTTCACAATATAGTCCACAATATAACATCCACAATATGATAGTTCATATGACAAGCAATATGAAAATAGAAGTTTTGTTGGACGATGAAAGGAAATAGAGAAGGACGTACCAACATAGAGCCAGCTATAAGTTCCACTGATTATATGCCATGTTGTATTCCTCTGTGGACATGAGCATCAAGCCATGCGACTGTAGCAACCTTGCCTTGTATTCCTCCCAACTTTGACCTGTCCATGATGCTGTTGTTTGCCATTGAGCATACAATTGAGCGTACCACAGAAGGTGACTCCCTGTGAGATGTAGCCCTTCGCAACAAACTGGCAATTGGGTTGCTTCTTTCTTTCCGTGCCTCGGACTGAGCGGATCCACTGCCACCGCCATGCTCATAAGTGCCACCTCGTTGCTCCACACCCCTCCTAAAACTCGCCTCTTGCCGCGAGGCTTGCATGGTGTTGGCGCAGAATTTAGACCCGCCTCGCAACAAAAGACGGGCTCTACGTTTCCACGGCGGCCTGGGAGATCTGCTTAACTTCAGTGCAGGTCCAAATTGGCTTGCCTAGTCGTGCGCAGAGCGTGCCAGTTGATTTGATCTGCAATCAACAAGAAACAAGTAAACCATGTCAGAAAACAATGGTCGATCGGCCGATAGGCCGATGTCACATTGTTATAGCCCAGCCGATAGGGCAAAGCTGTATCGGCTTACTCTATGATAAGTAAATTAAAGAGATCCAATCTCATCGGCCCATGTTAACATGCGTATAACAAATTAATGGAATCGGCCGATGAGGGTTTCACGAGGATGACTACACTAGCTATTACTCCAGTGTAAACTTATACAAGCCAATCGGCTAATATAAATACACCAATCACAAAGAGGTCTTTAAGAACACTCTGCGACCGATATGTTTATATTCGTCGATCCACATATATAAGTGGCAAACACATGCAAGAACATAAATAATCACATGCATTAGATAAGACCGGCTGAAACCCTGGCACTATCCTTAATTACAATCGAAAACAGGCTTTGTGTTAGATCTCGAAACAGGACTAAGGTCGATAGCAACTCAAAGTGTGAATCGAGACTTAACGCAAAGAAAATCAAGCCGTCGATTGCTTTTGGGGATGGTAAATGTCTTAAATAATCTAAACGAGCAAACCGATTCAACCATCGCCGGCAATAAACCCTAAAACGAGTTAACCGCTGACAAGACAGAATCGGAAGACCACGTCGAGATTAGCTAACACACGATAAATGACGATCACATCATCAGGGCTTAATGTGCCTAAAGCAACACGCTAGCCCCGACGATGTAAATCGTCGGGTACGAGTTCTTACCTTGCTCTTGGGAAGCAAGAACTCGTCAGGAGTCAACCTCTTGCGAGGGTTGGCGATGCGCCGAAAGTAGATTAGTTTGATTGTATGATTGATTGAGAGAGAGAGCTTCTATGTACAAACTATCGGGATATTTATACCCGAGGTTACAACAGAACCCTTGTAGGGCACGATCTTATCTACAACTAACAAACAAGTCCTTGGGCAGACTTAAGCCACAGATTAGATCTAAACTACTTAATTTACAAGATACAATTGCCTAAAACCGAGCTTTATCTCTATTTGGCAACTTCCTTGAAGCTTATTTCGGGCCCAGACCAAGCCCACGTTGACACTGTCAACTCACAACCCGTATCGGCCCACGTTAACACCGAATCCGTATCGGCCGATACGCTCTTTATGGCAACACATCCACAGTCCGATACAGTTACCGGGTCCGATACAAAGCCTGGTCTGACTCCAATTCAATCTGTCTTCTCTGCTTCGGTTTCCCCTTTTCTTTCCAAGTCGATTACCAAATTTCGCCGTTAACACATGCCCCCCAATTCCGCTTCATTATATAATGTGGCGGAATTAGCTCCGAGGAACTCATCGACTTCTTTGCTAGGTCTTGTCTGAAAACCGCGCAGATCCAGATTCGAATCCTTCCGCCGCCGATTCAACAAACCCTTCGCGTTCCTCAACTCCGACGACCCCTCGGCGTCCCATCAACATCGACCCCCTTCACAGCGACCCCTTTAACGACAACGATGGCCTCCGCTCCTGTCACACCCTGAAGTTCTCCCAAATCGTAAAAATCGAATTTAATAATTTATCTGAGAAATTGTTTAATTAATCTGGAGAAAAATCCAATTAATTAATGCATTAAAGAAGTGGAAATGACAAGGTGGAATTTTTCTTGAGTTCCCCATGTCAAAATACATTAACAGGATTTTTAGTGGAATTTTCAGAGCCCTGGAAATAATTTTAAACCAATTAAAATCAAATTCGGAATTTAATTAATCCCAGGAAAATTTCCTTTCCTTTTCCTTTTTCTTTTTCCTCTTCTTCTTCCTTCTTGGGCCGTCGGCCCAGCCCAGCGCGCGCGCCGCGCACCCCTTCCCCCTCCCGCTGGGCCGGCCCAGTCGGCCCCCTTTCCTCGCGCGCGCCCCCTCCTCTCTTGCGGGCCGGCCGTAGGCCGAGGCCCGCTAGCGCCACGCCCCAGCCGCGCAGCCCGTTTGGCCTCCCCGGCCCGGACCACCGACAGGTGGGCCCCACCTGTCGGGGTCGTCCCCAACCTCCGGCCGGCGCCACCGCTCGGCGCAACCGCCCGCCCGCGCACCCCGCGCCATTCCCCCACCTCCTCCGCATCCGCCGCCCTCGCCCACACCTTCCGCCCCACTCCCGCACGCCCCTATCGCGCACGCGCTCGCAAGACGGCCGGGATTCAATTTTTGAATCCCGCCTCTCTCTCCTTCCCCGCTCTCCCCACTCCGGCGAGGAATTCGCGCTCACTCGGCCACGATCTTTCCTCCCCGCGCCCATATAAACGCTCCCCGCGTCCTCCTCTACCTTTTTCCCCATTTCGGCCGCCGCTCCCGTGCCCCTAGCGCCGTCGCGCCGTAGAACCCTAGCGCCGCCGCCTTCCACCACCTTCGGCCATCGCTGCGCGCCTTCCCCCGCCTCGCCAAGCCGCGCCGACGCCGCCGTCACGCTCGCCGTCCGCCTCCGCCCCTCGGCCGTGCCTCCGCACCGCCATTCCGCCACCGGACGCCGCCCTCGCCGTCGTCGTCTTTCTCTCCGGCCGAGCCCGGTGAGAAATCTTTCCCCTTTCTCCCCTTTCTCTCTTTTTTCCCGGCCGCGCCGTCCCCTTCCCGCGCGAGCGCCGCCCTTGTTCCGTCTCGCGCGCCGTCGCTGCGCCGGCGCTCTTGCGCCGCCGGCCGCTGCGCTGGCCGGCCGCCGCTCTCTGCCGCGCGCCATGGCCGCCCTCGGCCTAGCCGAGCTCCATCCGCCCGCCGCTCGCGCGCTCTTGGCCGTTCGATCGGCCGCTCGGCCGATCGGGACCGCCCGCGCCATCTCTCCCGGCCGCCCGCGTGGCCGCCCACGTGGCCGCCGCGTGGCTGCTGCGTCGGCGCCACGTGTGCGCCACGTGGTGCACCGCCGCCACCACGGTCCCGTGGACCGAGTCCACGGTGGGCCGGCCGCCGCCCCTTGATGACGCCAGCCCTGGGATTAATTGCGCAACAATTCGATTTAGATTTTTCTGTTTTAGTAAAAACACAGATAACTTCAAAAATTCATAACTAATTCATCCGAGCTCCATTTAAGTCCATTCAAATTTCATTAAATTCATAAAAATGCAGAGAATCCATTAAAAATACTTTTGTGCTTTGTTTCAGTAGACTTATAGCATGTATTGTTGTTTGCTTTGTTTGTCGCGTAGATTCCGAAACCTCCGACGCGCCCGTTTATTTCGAGATCGTCGCAGAGGTAGCTTCAGCTCAGGAGCAAGGCAAGTCATGCTTCACATTGATCATATTGTACCTATATTTACAAATGTCTTATTTTTCCGTAAACACTGCATTATTTCGCAATGTCATTTCATGTGGGATTATACCTATTGTACTCAGCCAATTAGATTGATTATCATGTACCTTTGATAGCTGGGGTAATTAATTACATTATTCGCTGATTTTAGGAATGCTTAACCATGCTTAGCTAATTTAGCTCACTAAAGGGGATCACCTTAAATAATTAATTAATGTAGTCCCTATGGTGACACTTTGGTTAGGAGCCACCATGGTAATAATATTTAATTAAAATATGCTAATGGTGGGCTGTGGGTGCATGGTTTTGATGGTAGCACCCATGGCAATTAAGGACCGGTTCGCGGGAAACCCTGGAAGAATTACCGTGCGTACCACAAGCCAGCGTGGGCAACGGCTGGGCTTGTAGTGTAGCCTGTCTCTAGCTGACGTACCCAGGTTAGGGTGGGCGTGATGGAGTTGGGTCGGCGGGGGATTTACCCGTTGATCGGCTGCCGGATTCACCGTGGCACGAGAGGGGGCTGCCTACCTTGGATTTAAAGGTGGGGGCGAAACCTGTGGTGTGGTACGGTTGGTTAGAGGGGGTTATGCGAAGGGTCCTGTCACAGTCTCTATTCGGGTACTTTCCAGTATCGCAACGCATGGTTGACATGATGTTGAGGCTGTGTCTTGTGGGTACAGATGTACACCTCTGATCAGAGTAGAACTATTCGAATAGCCGTGCCCGCGGTTATGGGCGATCGACCAGATTCACCGTGATTAGTCTCACTTTCTTAATAACTGGAATTACTGGAACTGGTTTAGTTCAGGTGGATGGTTTGGGCCTGTCGCAACTGGATTAGCGTTGGACAGTGATGGTTTAATATTGATCAATTAATTCAACGTTTTACTACGCTTTCAACTATGTTTTTAAATGCTTACTTTATGCAAATAAACCCCTGCCTTCCCTTGGAATATCTTGCATCATGCCTCCTTTTCCGGCATGACTTGTTGAGTACCGTGGGTAGTACTCAGTCTTGCTTAATTTTTTCCCCACACCAGAAGAGGAGTATGCGTCTGATGGAGGCTTCTCAGAGGAGTAGGTTTCGTCCGCCGTCGAGGATGCCTGTGGAATGGTGCCAGCCCGCTGCAAGAGTCCCGTTCTAGTTTAGTTTGCCTTTTCGTTTTTCCGCTGCATTTCTGTAAGACTTTTACTCTGTTTGTAAGACGTGGATCTGTATGTCAACATTGTCGTCTGTGTACCCTGGCTGGTCCTGGACAGGGGTTTTAATACACATTCAGTTTCGGAAATTCTGGTAGTGAATTTCCGGGCGTGACAAGTTGGTATCAGAGCCGACCTTGACCGTAGGACAAGCCAACTGGAAACCCTAAGAGCCCTCTGAAACTCTTTCATATGCATGTGCCTTTCCGCATTTGGAGTTGTTTCAAAGATTGGTTTCCCCGGTTTTAAAAAAAAATTTGGGGTCGTTTGTTAAAAATTTTACGTCGATGTAGAGTATTGAAAATTTTTGGGGTAAATCGGCTTCAGTTTATTGGAATTTTATTCGATGGTTGGTTGGGAAATTATTGGGGGAAAGCTGCATTAGGTCTGGAATAGGATTTATGGGTTGCAAAATTTATTTATGTCATTATTATTATTGTTGTTCCAAATATCGCTATTATTATGTCTATTTTCTCGTGTTAATTTATTGCTTAGAGTCGATAGTGTCTTTATTGGTATTTATGCAAAAATAGTTTATGCATAAAAATTCCAGCTTTATTGTGTCTTTTATCCTAGTCTTTTGCTGCTTATTTTAATTTGGATTTGAGCATGCATTGATTCCCACCCCTTTGTCTTCTCAAGATGGCAGGCCATCCCCCGACGCACCACGGTCAGAACATGGAAGGTTTTGTGGCAGAGTTGGCCCGCATGGCTTTGGCAGTGGGATACGCAGAGGCCCCAGAGTACACCACACTGCTACCCCTCACGGGTGAGTTGCCACACCGAGTCCGCTTGGAGGTACATGGCTTCGTGGGCACCAGTCTCCCCAACATGGTGGTCACAGCTTCGGGAGGAACTGATGAGCACGCCTGTCAAGAGGCGGCCTACCCGATGATGGCCAGGATGCGAGAGCTGCACGACCACGCTCTCCACAGCTCGGCATACCGCTACCACCCATGCCGCGGCAGTTCTTCCAATAGCAGCACCTACCAGTCAGCCGTGGAGGAGAACGACACCATCTTCGGTCACATGAGCACGGTGATGAAGGGTTTGGATAGGATGCACGCCAACCTCCACAGGGCTGCGAAGGCCCTGAATGACCAGAAGTTGGGACAGATCATGGACCTGCAGGACGAGGTGGCACGCCTCAAGAGGGAGAACGCCATCTTGAGGGGATTGCCAGCACCCGGTGGATCGCGGATCCGCACGACCGCCAGGAAGACTACCACCGCTCCCGTCCGCATCCAGCTGGCGCCCAGGCACCCACCGCCAGCAGCCGCTCCAGCTCCACCGCCGTCACCAGTCCTGACGCCCGCAGCAGCTCCAGCTCCATCCTCATCACCTTTCCTTACCTTCGTTCCAGCCTCGGCCTACCAGGGAGGCAGTGGCAGCGGAGGTTGGTTGTCTGCTACTCCCAGTGGCAGCAACGGCAGTGGCAGCAGCTCCGAGCCTACCAGCGGTGACACTTACATGTTGGACTCCAGGAGCCGCTCGGAGGATGAGGGCGACGACCAGGAGAGCGACTTCGACTCCACCGACCGTAGGAGCCGCTCGGAGTTTTAGAGTCGTCACCCTTAGTTTTTATCGTTTTGCGTAGTTGTTTTCCTGCTAGTTTCTGTGTGTTAGGTCTGTTTGTTTGTGGGTTAGTCGGTGGTCCATGTCATGTGTTGGTATGGCTGCCCCATTAAGGATATTGCTTGATCTTTTTAGTGATTTTAATTCAGATCAGAACGATTGCAGTTAATTTTAATGAAATAAAGTTTAGTTCTTAAGCAGTCTGTTTTTTCTCTTCTATTCTGGTTCGGCCTACTCCAGATGGTGAACACTAGAACCAGCGGCAACACCAGCGGCAACGAGGAGCCCGCAGGAGGGGCTCATGTCAACGGTTCCACCGGCAATGCACCACCTCCACCACCACCGGAAAACCCGACGATCGCGCAAGTGTTGGCAGCTCAGACCCAAATGATGACTGCCATGATGCAGCAGATGCAGCAGCAGCACCAGCAAATGCAGCAGCAGATGATGCATCATATGCAACAGCAGCAACAGCAGCACCACCAGCAAAATGCTCCTCCTCCACCACCCCAGTCGAAGCTGCCAGAGTTTCTTCGCGTGCGACCGCCCACCTTCTCAAGCACCACCAATCCCATGGAGGCCAACGACTGGCTCCATGCCATCGAGAAGAAATTGGATCTCCTGCAGTGCAACGACCAGGAGAAGGTCGCTTTCGCCACACACCAACTGCATGGTCCCGCTTCCGCCTGGTGGGACAATTACTTGGTCACCCGCCCAGCCGGAACGGAAGTTACATGGGCAGAATTCTGTCGCAGCTTTAGGAAAGCGCAGGTTCCCGACGGGATAGTTGCGCAGAAGAAAAGGGAATTCCGTGCGCTCCACCAGGGTCACAGGACCGTGACGGAATACTTGCATGAGTTCAACCGGCTCGCACGCTATGCCCCAGAAGACGTGCTCACAGATGCCGAGCGACAGGACAAGTTTCTGTCAGGCCTGGATGACGAGCTAACCAATCAGCTGATCTCGGGAGACTACGCTGACTTTGAGAAGCTGGTTGACAAGGCCATTCGCCAAGAAGACCAGCGCAACAAGATAGACCGCAAGAGGAAAGCGGCTCAATTCAAGGCACACCAGGGCAACAGTCAGAGGCCCCGCTTCGTGCCCGGACAGCAGGGTGGACCCTCCACCATGATTGTCCGCCAGCACCGGCCATACAACTCTGGGAACTTCCGCTCCAGCAGCAGCAGTGGTCCTAACAATAGTGGTGGACAGCAGCATCGCAACCCTGCTCCACGCCCTCCAATGGCACCTGCACAGCCGACTCAGCCGGCTCAACCCAGGAGAGACCCTGGAGGAAAACCAGTGACGTGCTTCAACTGCGGCGAGCCTGGACATTTCGCCGACAAGTGTCCGAAGCCCAAGCGCGCCAGGTCCCAGTTCGTGCAGGCACGAGTCAATCATGCCTCGGCCAAGGAAGCCCAGGCAGCACCAGACGTCGTACTGGGTACGTTTCCCGTCAACTCCACTCCTGCTACAGTATTGTTTGATTCTGGTGCAACACACTCCTTTATTTCCAAGCATTTTGCTGGGGCACATGGGTTATCTGTAGTGGAACTTAAGATACCTATGCGGGTTCATACCCCTGGTAACAACATGAATACCGCTCACTACTGCCCCTCAGTGACCATAGAGATCCAAAGGTCACAATTTCTAGCCAACCTTATCCTTCTTGAATCAAAAGACCTAGATGTCATTCTTGGGATGGATTGGCTGACAAGGCACAAGGGAGTAATCGACTGCACAAGTCGCACCATCACGTTGATCAATGATCAGGGAGAAAAGATCACTTTTAAATCTCCCGCACCACAGAAGACTGTAGTGAGCTTGAATCAGACCACCATCGAAGAATCAGATGCCAAGGTGGAGAAAACCCCTAAGAAGTTGGAGGATATCCCAATTGTAAAAGAGTATCCTGAAGTCTTTCCGGACGATCTGACGACGATGCCACCTAAAAGAGAGATCGAATTTCGGATCGACCTAGTACCGGGAACCGCTTCGATACACAAGAGACCTTACAGAATGGGAGCCAATGAGTTGGCAGAAGTCAAGAAGCAAGTTGACGAGCAGTTACAGAAGGGATACATTCGCCCGAGCACGTCACCTTGGGGTGCTTCGGTAATTTTTGTGGAGAAGAAGGACAAGACCAAGAGGATGTGCGTCGATTACCGCGTACTTAATGATGTCACTATCAAGAACAAATACCCATTGCCCAGGATTGATGATTTGTTTGATCAACTAAAAGGAGCAACAGTGTTCTCTAAGATAGACCTGCGATCAGGCTACCATCAGTTGAGGATCTGAGAAGAGGACATCCCGAAGACTGCCTTTGTCACTCGGTATGGACTGTTCGAGTGCACAGTTATGTCCTTTGGACTCACTAACGCACCAGCGTTCTTCATGAACCTGATGAACAAGGTGTTTATGGAATTCTTGGACAAGTTTGTTGTGGTCTTCATCGATGACATACTCATCTACTCCAAGTCTAAGGAGGAACACGAGCAGCATCTTCGCTTAGCGCTCGAGAAATTGAAGGAGCACCAATTATATGCCAAGTTTAGCAAGTGCGACTTTTGGCTCAAGGAGGTTGTCACGCCCCAAACTAGCCCCGAACGGAGGCCAGGATAAGGCGGTCCAGATTGACCTGCATGCCTGTACCAGTCCCAGGAAATAGCGATGGTACAACAGGAAGACAGAATACCACAACAGCAGCGGTCTCTTTATTTAAGAGTAGGATTACATCCAAGGTTGGAACTGCGGACAGAACCCGAGTTCACAACAGCATTACAAAAAGGCGGAAGCGGAAAGCGGAGACTAGCCCTAAGCCACAGGCAAAGCCTTGGGGAAAGGCCGAAACCCTACTACTACTCGAAGTCTGCTTGCTCCTGGAAGAACTCTTCATCAGCGGGGTCCACCTCTTCATCTTCGAGAACTGGGGGGGGTTTAATTATATAGAGCAAGGGTGAGTACAAAAGTACTCAGCAAGTCAGGGAATTAAGTGTTTAATGCAAGCTTCAAAGGAAAGCCAGTTGTTCTTTTTCACAATTTATTTTAGTTCAAGACTTTCGGAAACATCTAAGTGAGTGCTTCTCGACGGCACGGACGAGAAGTGCGTCTCATCCGGCCGGAGCAGTGAAATTGTATCAATTGAATCTTGTCGGCACGAGAGGCTCCCTGCCAAGCGTCATCAACTCCGGCTGCTTCAACAGCCACCAGTCAACACATCGGTACGAGAGGCTCCCTGCCAATCGTCACCGACTCCGGCTGCTTCCACAGCCTTAAACCAAGCACACAAGGGAAAATCTCACACCAATAGCAGTTCACAGGGTCTTCAATAAAACTACGCTAAGGAATCACCTCACATCCGCCCATAACCGTGGGCACGGCTGTTCGAACAGTTATTAACCTCTGCAGAGGGGGTACACTTTACCCACACGACGTTACTAACCCTGAATCACCCAGCCCGCGACCCTCGGTCACGTCTGGCGACCTTGAGGCTTTCACGACAAGGCATTTCGAAAGCCGACTCAGGGTCATCTTATGCCAACGGGAGGGGTCCCACGGACCAACACCAGGTTAGGTCCCAGACCATACTGTGCCAGGAAGCCCAGGGGTCCTCCCCGACACCACCCCGGCGAATCCACTTGTCCCTTGGCATCAAGATTTCCCTGGCCTAGCTAATTACTCAGCCAGGGGCGTCCCATATCACCCATGTGGTCGTACTTGACATATGCTTGGATGTAATTCCCAAGGAATCGGTCCTTAGAGCGAGAACGGGCAGACCGTACCTCCAATACGTCTCCCGCACCGCGAGTTTTAGAAACTCACTTTAATTTCAAGACACCGACCCAGTGTCGGGTTTTCCAAGCATTTTGTAAGCTCAAGTTTTACCCAAGTGATCAATTTAAAGTTTGAGGGGAGTCTCGATATGCGTACGCGAGGTACGGATACCGAGGCTTCACCTGAGGGGTGACAAGGGTGTTAGGGTATTCAAATATCAAGGAAGGTGAATGCAGCAAATGGGTAGGGCCTGACGGTTATATTGCAAACCGAGGCCAAGTGTCAAGTGTAACCTAAGCATGCATAGTTTGCGGAATCAAAATACTTAATTTAAATTATAGGTTCAATTGATCAAAGGTGACTTGCCTTGCTCGAGATCTTGAGCTTCTTCCTCGAAATCCGCGCACTGCGGGTCTTCGGGCTCCGAGACTACACGCGAAACGAGACGACTCAACAAAACGATAAAAAGAAGCCCTATTAACGACCACTAAGCGTGCCATTAGGTAGATCTCGATTTTACGGATTTGCAGGAGGTGGAACGGAGTCAATCGGACGAACGGTTGAAAAGATATGAAATTCCGAAGATTAAAGGATTTTCTGGAATAAGAAAAGGAATTATTAATTCCCTGGAAAAAGAAAAGGAGGAGGGATGAAATCTAGACTTTATTTTGGGCGGCTAAGGGCAGCCCAAAAAGAATGGAATGGGCGCGGCCGAAGTAATTGAGCCGGCGGCCCGAAGGGATCGGCCTAGGCCGAGCAAGGGAGGCCGTTGGGCCAAGGGGACCGATGGACCGGCCGATGGCCCAAAAGAATTGGCCCACGGCCGATCGGTGCGCGAGGGTTGGCCGATGGGCCTAGCGGCCGATGGGCCGGAGGCCGAGCGGCGCGCGGCCTGGTGGCGCGGCCTGGTGACGTCGGCGGCGGTCGGTCGTCGGGGAAAAGAAAAAGGGGGGGAAAAGAGGCCTTGCCCCCTTGCCGATTCGGGTAGAAGAAGAGCGGAGAGGGGAGGGGGCGCTTGAATTGGACTTCTATTCGGGCAGCTAGGTGCGGCCCAAGGAATAGTAATGGGGCGCGGCCGATCGAAGGGAGGGGCCGATGGGCCGAGCGGGCGAGGGGGTGAGGGGAGACTATTCGCGTTCCCAAGTTGCTTCATCCTCTGAGTGGTTGCTCCACTGCACCTTGTAGAACTTAACGGTCTTTCTTCGTGTCTGACGTTCAGCCTCTTCAAGAACTCTGATGGGTCTCTCTTTGTAGGTTAGGTTCTTCTCCAGTTCTATGCTTCTCAAGGGAACTTGTTCCTCTGGTACACGAAGACATTTCTTTAACTGGGACACGTGGAACACATTGTGCACATCTGTCAGTCCTTCTGGTAGCTCAAGCTGGTAGGCAACTTCGCCGCGTCTGGCGGTGATGAGGTAGGGACCGATATAGCGAGGAGCGAACTTGCCGGACATTCCAAACCTCTTTAGACCACGGAGTGGGGATACTCGCAGGTACACGTGATCTCCCACCGTAAACTCAAGATCACGTCTCCGATTATCTGCATAGCTTTTCTGTCGGGTCTGAGCTGTCTTCAGGCGATCTCGAATCAACTTGACTTGCTTTTCAGCTTCCTTTAGAACGTCAGGTCCAAACACTTGCGCTTCGCCTACCTCGTTCCAACACAACGGGGTGCGACACTTTCGTCCGAACAGGGCTTCATTTGGGGACATCTGGATACTGGATTGGTAACTGTTGTTGTACGAGAACTCGGTGTAAGGGAGACAGCGGTCCCATGTGCCTTCAAAGTCCAAGGCACACGCTCGAAGCATGTCCTCCAGGATCTGGTTAACTCGTTCTGTCTGCCCATCTGTCTGCGGGTGATAGGCGGTACTGAAGTTTAAATTGGTACCCATTGCCTCGTGTAACTGTTGCCAGAATCTTGAGGTAAACTGAGTGCCTCGATCCGACACAATCTTCTTTGGGCAACCGTATCGGCAAACCACATGGGTCATGTACAGGTCTGCCAGTTTTTTCCCATCGTAGGTGGTTTTCACTGGTACGAAGTGAGCTGCCTTGGTTAGGCGGTCCACGATTACCCAGATGGAGTCATACCCGCTAGGGGTCCTTGGTAAACCAGTAATGAAATCCATACCGATCTCTTCCCATTTCCACTCGGGGATTCGGAGGGGTTGTAACAAACCGGCTGGTTTCTGATGTTCGGCCTTTACTCTTTGGCAGATGTCACATAAGGCTACATATTCGGCAACATCTCGCTTCATTCCAGCCCACCAGAAGTATTCCTTGATGTCTTGGTACATCTTGGTACTCCCGGGATGGATGGAGTAGGCAGACTCATGAGCTTCTCTCAGAATGAGGTCTCACTGTCCAACGCTACATCCAGTTGCGACAGGCCCAAACCATCCACCTGAACTAAACCAGTTCCAGTAATTCCAGTTATTAAGAAAGTGAGACTAATCACGTGAATCTGGTCGATCGCCCATAACCGCGGGCACGGCTATTCGAATAGTTCTACTCTGATCAGAGGTGTACATCTGTCCCACAAGACACAGCCTCAACATCATGTCAACCATGCGTGCGATACTGGAAAGTACCCGAATAGAGACTGTGACAGGACCCTTCGCATAACCCCCTCTAACCAACCGTACCACACCACAGGTTTCGCCCCCACCTTTAAATCCAAGGTAGGCAGCCCCCTCTCGTGCCACGGTGAATCCGGCAGCCGATCAACGGGTAATCCCCCGCCGACCCAACTCCATCACGCCCACCCTAACCTGGGTACGTCGGCTAGGAGAAAGTCATACTACAAATCCAGCCATTACCCATGCTGGCTTGTGGAAAGTACGATAAGTCTTCCAGGGTTTCCCGCGAACCGGTCCTTAATTGTCATGAGCACGACCATCCAAACCATGTGCTCACAACCCACCATTAATCAGGTTTTAGTTGAAGCAATTATTTAACCGTCCACGATTAACCATCGTGAACCACATGAAATAACCATTACTAAGTATGGTGAAATAATAGTTTTCCCTTTAATGTGCTATTGTTACTAAGCATGGCTAAGCGTGTGCTAACCTGGCGACTAGTCAAATTGCTTCCCAAGCTATCAAAGGAAATAAGACAAATGAAATATAAGGCTGGGTACAATAGGTAAATAAACCCGTAAGTGACATTATAAAAATAATGCAATATTTAGAGAGAATAAATAGGGCTTTTGCAAATTAGGTACAATATGATCAAATAAACAAGTATGACTTGCCTTGCTCTTGAGCTGAGTCGACCTCGGCAACAACTTCGAAGTAAACCGGAGCGTCGGAATTACCGGAATCTAAGCGACAAACAAAGCACACAAGAAAACAGGCCATAAGTCTACAGAAACAGAGAACAAAACTATTTTTAATGGATTCTAGACATTTTTAGGAATTTTTTGCAACTTGAACGGACTCAAACGGAGTCCGGATGAATTAGT
Organism: Oryza officinalis; assembly: GCA_008326285.1. Lineage (NCBI taxonomy): Eukaryota > Viridiplantae > Streptophyta > Magnoliopsida > Poales > Poaceae > Oryza > Oryza officinalis. The sequence goes on along the minus strand of BDMV01000008.1, from coordinate 39,494,780 downwards.
TATGAATTTTAGAAGATTAACTGTGTTTTTACTAAAACAGAAAAGTCCTTAATCAATTATTGCGCAATAAACCCTGGGGTGACGTCAGCTGCGCCGTCAGCGCTGACGTCAGCCGAGCCAGGGCTGACGTCAGCCGCGGCAACGCTAGGGCTGACGTCAGCCGGCCTAGGGCTGACGTCAGCCGCAGCGGCGGCGGGCGGGATGACGCGGCGGCCACGTGGCGCGCACGTGGCGCCGACGCGGCACGCACGCGGCGGC